>JAIGNY010001357.1:0-29313 GCA_020152595.1 Chiridota heheva | reverse complement strand
AACACCCCAACCCAAGGGAATGGGGTCCTCTAAACAGGCACACCAGGTGCTCTAGGGACTAAAAACACCCACCGTGAGAGTGGGACTCTCTCGTTCTAGCCATCCATTTTGTATGGATGGAAGTAAAAACACTCTTAACTTAAGTGTAAGCTTAAATTGGAAAAGTCCTGTCAGTCGGATCGAAGATATCCCTGTCCCATAGCCACCTCGTCTTACCTCAGATGACTTAAAAAGGCTAGGAGAAAATGCCAAACAGTGTAAATACCTGCATGGTAGGAGCTGTAAGGAAAAAAAATGTTAGAAAAAGGTGAAAATTTAATTCCATTACTTCCAGCAATGTTGTGAAAGCAATGCGCTGAAAAGTGAGGGATATTAGGATATTATGGAGGCTAGGGCTGGGTTGGTAACTACGTTTTTTAGGTCAGTTAGAAGTGCGTTAGAATCAGGTCATTGGTTTGTTTGTTTGTTTGATGAGGTCTTAACGGCACCACAACAACGAAGGTCAAATTGTGCCTGAGAGGTCAGATCATTTTAGAGGTAGTAAGGAAAGAGACCAGGGGAAGAATGAGAGAAATTCAAGAACAAAAGCCAGAAAGCTGTGATCGAGAGAGGAGGTGCATGGGTAAAACTAAAAACAAAGTAGAGAGGGGGTGGAAGAGGAGAATTAAATATGGTTGTAGAGGGATGCATGCTGAAGGAAGGAGACTATTTTATCAGGAGGATTTTTTTGGAAGAACTCAGCAATTGAGTTGTGGGGAGCGAGAGAAGCTCTGGGAAGGTTGTACAGGGGGCAAGCAAGGAGAACGTGTTGGATTGTGAGGATGCAGTGGCAATTGTTACAGAGGGGTTGGGGGAACCAATAAGGAGGTGGGAGTGAGTGAGGTGGGTGTGACCAATTCTAAGACGGGTAATATGAACGTTGTCGATACGAGAAAGGTTGTTGATGGTGGATTTGATCGGGATTGTGGGCTGGATAACATGGAGTTTGTTATCAATTTGGAAGTTCCATAAGGTTTGCCAGCGGTCACGAACAAGAGAAGCGATAAGCGGTTTGATGTCAGAGAGGGTTTGGGAAAAGGGGAAGGGAGGAGGCTAAGGGCAAGCTTAGCAGCTGTATCAGCCCTGTCATTGCCAGGGATGCCAACATGGCTGGGTATCCAGAAGAAAAGAACACTTTTCCTGCAGAGGGTGGGAGAAAAGAGTTTCCGAGGAGGTGGCAGGTGAGGTTATCCCATTTAAGATTAAGTAATGAAGTAAAAACAGCCTTTGAGTCAGAGAAAATGGCAAAGTGACTAAGAGGAGAGTACTCAATAAAGTTGAGGGCAAGGAGAATGGCCTTAGCCTCGGCTGAAAAGATGGATGAGTGGTCAGGAAGTCTGCTACTGAGGGTGATGTCTTGGATGATGGCAGCAGCAGCTGTCTTGTTGCCTTCCTTGGAGCCATCAGTATAGATGGAGGTGTAATTTGAGAGTTGGTCTTTGATTTGGTTGTGGAGATTGATGAAAAGATTAGGGTGAGTTTGAGTTTTGTTATAAGTGGAGAGGTCTAGGTGGACAGAAGGAAGGGGGGTGGCCCAAGGCGGAAAAGTGGGCCAGGAATAGGTGCCGAGAGTGGCGGGGTTGATGCCAAGTTGAAAGAGGTCTGATTTAATGCGTAAGCTGAAGGGAGGCGATAGGGTTTTAGTCCTATCAAAGAGGGAGGAGAAATTGGGGTACCTAATGAGGTTGTAAACAGGGTTCTGGGTGTTGGTGAGGACTCTAAAAGCATAGGAGAGGCTAAGCTTTTTACATCTTAGTAGAAAGGGGGGTTCGTTGGCTTCAACATGAAGGCTAGTGATTGGGGAGGTCCTGTAGGCTCCTAGACAAAGCCTGAGGGCTTCATTTTGGATGGTGTTAATGTGGTTGAGGTATGAGTTGTGAGCGACACAGTAAACAATATTGCCATAGTCAAGCTTGGCACGAATGGTGAGCCTGAAAATTTTGAGGAGAGCATAGCGGTTCGCTCCCCAAGTAGTGTTGGAGAGCAGTCGGAGGAGGTTGAGGGAGCTATTGCATTTTAGTTTCAGGTTGGTGATGTGTGGCTTGTAGGTGAGCTTGGGGTCTAGACTTAGACCAAGGAACTTTGTGTTTTCAACTTTAGGGATGCGATTCCCATTGAGCACAAAGTTCGGGTTGGGGTGGAGGTTGTTGAAATGACAAAAGTGCATGCAGACTGTCTTGTCTTTGGAGAATCTAAAACTGTATTGTTGCTCCAGACTTGCAGCTGATTGAGGCTGGTTTGGAGCCTATTTTCAACAATAGGAAAGCTAGGGGAGGAGTAGAAGATGGTGAAGTCATCCACGTGAGGGTACGCGTTTGATGCTGGGGCCAAGGTCATTCCCGATGTCATTAATGCTCAGGTTGAAGAGAGTGGGGAGAGGATGCTGCCTTGGGGACGCCCTCTTCTTGGGGGTGCACGGCTTGGAGAGGGTGTGGCCAATACGAACTTGGAACTGCCTGGGTGAGAGGAAGTTTTGAATAAAGATGGGGAGGTGGCCTCTGAGGCCAATGGTGTGAAGTTTCCGGTAATGCCGTATTTCCAAGTAGTGTCGAAAGCTTTCTCGAGGTCAAAAAATATGGCAATGAGGTGTTCCTCTTTTGCAAAGGATTCCCGGATAGCGGTGTCGAGCGTAATTAACTGGTCTAGGTATTGCGACGTTTTGGAAGCCGCTTTGGTGAGGAGAGAGGATTCTGTTGGTCTCGAGGAACCAGTTTAGTCTCTGATTAATGATCTTTTCCATAATTTTACAGAGACAGCAAGTAAGGGCGATGGGTCGGTAGCTGGTGGGGTCGGTGCTATCCTTCCCCGGTTTAAGGACGGGGATGACAATAGCTGTCCTCCAGATAGGGGGAAAGGAGTGTGAGGACCAAATGTGGTTGAAGATGGTGAGTAGGGTAGTGGTGGCCTTGATGGGGAGGTGTTTCAGAAACTGATAGGGGATGTTATCTGGGCCCTTTAAGGTGCAGCCAGCGTCGCTGATGGCTTGGTTTAATTCAGAAAGGGTGAGAGGGGTGTTGTAGCTTTCGGAGTTGTCAGAGGGAAAAGTGATTCTCCGGGCTTCATCGCAAGCTTTTTTGATTTTGAAAGCATTGGAGTAGTTGGTCGAGGACGAGATGTTGCTGAAAGAGGCGGCGAGGTGGTCAACGATGTCTTTTTTTATGAGAAGGTCACCATTCCAAGAGAGATGGGAGATGGAAGATTTGCCTACTCTGCCGTGGAAGCTGTTAACCATTCTCCAAATCTTCTTAGTGGGGGTGTTGGTGGTGAGAGAAGAGATAAAGTTGTTCCAAGTGTTGGTTTTACTGTCCTTGATAGTGCGTCTGGCCTTGCACGGCTGATGCGAAAGAGGTTAAGGTTATGGGTGGTCGGGTTAGTTTTAAAGTTCCTGAGGGCTCTTTTCCTGTTCTTGATGGCGGTTTTGCAGTCATCTGAGAACCAGGGGTTGGGGAATGATTTGGGGTTTGGAGGTTTTGGGAATTGAGCAGGTGGCGATGTTGATAAGGATATTACTGAAGTTAGACATGGGATCCTCATCCTCGAGAAGATGGGGGAGAGGTGTGAGTCACAGAGGGTTTCAAAAAGGGACCAGTCAACCTTGTCGAGGTTCCAATTGGGGTGTGCTCAGTGGGGATTTGGAGATTGGAGTGTATAAGAAGAGGGTAATGATCACTACCACAGAGGTCAGCAGTGACTCTCCAACTAAAATCAGGGAGGAGGTCAGGGGAACAGATAGACAGGTCAATACAGGTGAGAGAGCCTGTGGCAGGATGAAGGTAGGTCGGGGAGTTAGTGTTCAGTAAGGACAGGCTGTGCTGACGGAGAGCGTTTTCGATGAACTTGCCTCTAGGGGTGGTGGTATTAGAGCCCCACAGAGGGTTGTGAGCGTTGAAGTCACCAAGAAGGATGAAGGGGGTGGGAAGCTGAGAGATGAGGTTGTTAAGGCTGGTTGGTTGAATTTTGGTGTTGGGAGGAGATAGATATTGCAGAGAGTGAAAGTTTTGTGGAGGGAGATAGAAATACAGATGGCCTGAAGGTCGGTGTGCACACGAACAGGGCTGTGTGGGATATCGTGTCTAACGAGAATGGAGACGCCACCACAGGCCCTGTCAGCATCCACTTGATGTTTGTGATAGCAAGCAAAGTTGTTAAGGAGTAATGGTCGGTGGTTTTCAAGAAAGTTTCTTGTAGGCAGAAGACGACCGGGTTGAAGGTGGAGGCCAGAAGGTCGATTTCTTCAGAATTGGCCTTAAGGCCCTAATGTTCCATTGTATGATGTTGTGGGTGTTATTGTAATTGTTTGTGGTGTATGCCATAAAGGAGGCGGGGGGTTATCTGGAGGAAGATCTGCTGGGTCTGAGTTGGCTTGTTTTTTTCTTTGGATCTGTTTCTTTGGGAGCGATTGTTTTTGAAAATTGGGCGAGAAGTATGATCGGTGTGTTCGTGTCAATCGACAATCCATACTCTCTTCAGTGTGGGTTTGGGAGGTGGGTTGTTTGTTGATTGGTTGTTTGTTGATTGGTTGTTTGTTGGTTGGTTGTTTGTTGATTGGTTGTTTTTTGGTTGGTTGTTTGTTGGTTGATTTGTTGGTTTGTTGGTTGTTTGCTTGGCTGGTTTTAGCTTGATGTATGAAGGTATTAGTGGAGTTGGTGTAGGGGGTGGTAGGGGCTTTAGAGCAGGAAGGGGGGTTGAGGAGAGAAGTGGTGGTGGAGGTGGTGTGGGTATTGGGTGTGATTGGGTTGTTGGAAATGGTGATGGGCTTAGGACTAGGTAAGAAGAGCCAGGTGAGGTCGGTTTGGGCATGGGAGTTAGTTTTTGTTGTGTTAGTTGTGTTTGGGGGGGCGGAATTAGAGTTAGAGGAGACTACGTTTGAGTAGGAAGGCTTGGAGTTAAGGGAAGCGAGGAATTGTTTCCTGGCCTCAGGGTAGGTTATGTTGGGGTTAAGGGTTTTAAGTTTTGTTATTTGTTTTTCCTGAAGCCAGGTGGGACAGTCTTTCGAGAAGGAGGGATGGTTTGCTGGGTGTTTACCGTCACAATTTGTGCAGAGTGGGGGGTTGGTGCAGGAGGTGTTGTCATGGTCCGGGGCTCCGCAGTTACCAGCAGCGCTTGGCTGTGGCAGGAGTTTTTCCCGTGGCCATACCTCTGACAATTATAGCAACGTAAAGGGTTAGGAATGTAAGGGGCGACCTGGATTCTCAGGTAGCCGGCAATGATGTGGGAGGGGAGAGTTGGTGTTGCGAAGGTCAGAAATATGGTGTTGGTGGGAGTTTCGGCTCCGTCTCTCTTTAGAACGAGATGACGGGCTTCGATTACATGTTGGTTAGCTAGTTCTTCTTGGAGGTCGTCATCGGTCATGTACGCAAGATCGCGGGTGCGTATGACGCCTTTGCTGGAGTTTAGGGAACGATGGGGGGTGACTGTGATGCCGATACCAGAGTTGGATAGGGTTTTGGTGGAAAGGAGGGTGGTGGCTTGTGTGTCCCTGGTGCAGTGCACCAGGAGATCACCGGATCTAAGGGTAGAGACTTTGGGGAGGGTACCGACAAGGCCAAAGAGGGCTTTATGGATGAGGAAAGGAGAAACTTTTTTAAAGCTTTCCTGCTTGTTGGTGGCATGGATTATAAGGATTTTTGGGATTGGGGTTGCAGAATGGTCAATGATGGTAGCAGGTGGGTCACGGGAGGGGAGGGGGATCAAGGTCAAGGTCACTGCATAGGCGCTTTGTCATTATGAAAGAAAAACCAAGGGCCGAGAGACCGAGGCAGCTAGAAAAAAATCGCGGAACCACTATATGGGGACCGCTGTATTAGTAACGAAGGGCGTGAAAAGTCGGGACAGAACGAGGGAAAATATAATAGAAAAAGAAAAAAACGATCTCACCGAGGATAAAAGCCCATCCACGAAAAGAAAATCCGAAAATGAAGTTATAAAACAAAATGGTGCAAATTGGAGAGAAAATGGAGCGAAAATAGTTTAAGAGAATAGAAGCAGTTGTCACGTCGCTCTCGTATACATATTGCGTCATTGGACCAGATTGCATATTTATAGCATGGAAGGTATAGTTAAACTTGAAGTAAATAATCCAATTTTGATTTTAATCACTAGCCAACTATTGAATATCTTTTTAAAGCTACTAATTTCTGTCATACACTGATTTAGTTTTTCAAAGAAATGTGCCTTATAAAAAGTAAATGTTATCTGAAGAAGACTGCCTTACGTTTCCACCATTTGAAAAAAAAAAGAGGAAAATACTTAGTGTTAACTATTTGCCAAACTATCAAACACCTTGAAAATGGAGTGAAAATTTTAACTCTTCCAAGGAAGAAAACTATTTCATAAACTTGTTATTCATTAATGATGAATTTCAAATCCTGGTAGTTTCAAATTTTTACATCATGATGATAATCATGCAATTCTTCCACAACAGTAAACAATTTCTAAAATGACATCATTCTCATCACAAAAACCATAAATGAATTAAAAGTGCTTAAAAGAGGATATTTTCTAGAAAAGCTCTTACCCAAGTTGCAAAATCGAAATTGCCCTTCACTACCCCATCCAGTGGTATAACCCACATAGTTGACTTGGAATGGGTTGGGGTCTGTCCATGTCATAAACGCAGCTAGTCCCTTTTTACCAACACTGATTTTACCATTGCTCTCATAAGATATCCAGAATCCTCGGAACTCCTGATCGCTGCAGATGTCAGGAGTAGGCACTTCGACCTCACTTGCACATTGTGCACATCGACGAATCGCTGACTTGGTATTGCCCCATCCCCCAATGACAACTTCATACAACTGACCCTGTCCAGTTGTAGACGATGACAAGCCAATATGAATATCATTGCTAGCCTTGGCCTCAAACTCAATCCTATTGACAGTCAGCGGAGATGGATGATATCTGTAGTAGTAGTCAGTATCCGTGCTACCAGAGGTGTAAGTCTCACATGCTGTTCAAAAGGAACAAGGTTAAATCTATAGATACTGTTGAATACAAAATAATAATAATAATAATAATAGCTGGTGCTTATAAAGCGCCTTTAACTCAGAAGAATCTCAAAGCGCTGTACAATACAATAAAAATGGAAGAGAAAAAACAAAAAAACTTAAAATTCATAAGTTACAAAGTACCGAACATTAAAATTGAAATGCATATTTAAAAAGGAATGCAAATTTAAAATGGAAATGCAGATTTAAAAAACATTTATGTAGAAATAGGTGTAAAAGAGTAAAAGTGATTATGATATATACAGAATACAAAAATATAGATCTACGGTCATTGTGTAAAAAGAAAAGTCTTAAGTTTGGATTTGAAGACAATTATTGAAGACGCAAGTTACTTGTTTTTAATGTACTTGTTTTTAATGTACAATGTACTTGTTTTTAATACAAACACAAAAAAAGTATTTAGTGAAATGCTTAATTAACAATTATGCAATCAAAGCAATTAACCATTGAAATGTCACTCTTTTTCAATTAAGGACCAGTATATTCACTATTTTAATTAAAGACCAGTATAAGACCACCTGGCAATAACATAGTTTAACTATTTCAATGAAGGATCAGTATACTGTAAGACCACCTGGCAATAACATAGTTTAAGTATTTCAATTAAGGACCAGTATAAGACCACCTGGCAATAAGATAGTTTAACTATTTCAATTAGGGATCAGTATACTGTAAGACCACCTGGCAATAACATACTTTAACTATTTCAATTAAGAACCAGTATAAGACCACCTCATAATTTAACTATTTCAATTAAGGATCAGTATACTGTAAGACCACCTGGCAATAACATAGTTTAAGTATTTCAATTAAGGACCAGTATAAGACTACCTGGCAATAACATAGTTTAAAATCAATTAGTTTTCAGCATTTTGTTTATCTAAGAAAAAGGATCATTTAATAATCATGACCCGATCTCCAAATGTTCACATTATTTGACAATCACATGTTGGGTTGTCCTCTACCATGAATGACGATTCTTGACCAAGGCAATGACCTTTGAGGAAGAAGGCAGCTGCAGAATATGTATTTTCCTATCTGGCATATTTGAGAAAGAGGATTCTGAAAACAGAATGGTCATAAACTGTGCAAAAATAATGTTACTCTTTTCTGAACTATAAGAATGGTAGAAATAAAACACTTACATTTTGGCAATTCACACATGTATGGGTGTGATGAAACACAATCTTTGTCATTCCATCGGCCCTCATTTTGTTCACTGTAGTATGCAACTACACACACTTCTCCCGGTGTATTGTAATAATCAGGGTTTGAATCAGCCCAGTTGGTGAAGACCAGCTTATACAATAAATTGAAATATACATTGATCAAAATGCAAGAACTGATAAGAGATTCTTATTCAATAAAGTTCATACTTAAAGAACTGGTAACATGTAGAAGCAAGTTTGGTTTAAACTGATGTTTGACACTCACTGAATACTAAGTAACCCATATTTCTTCAATATAATAATTGGAAAAGTGTAAAAATCACATTAATTTGAAGTTAAGAATAACCACTTTCTGTGGCATCCGCAATTAGTGGGGATATTTACGAAAGTTATACTTACCTTCCATGCTATAAATACGCAATCTGGTCCCTGTCCTTATTCTAACGTACTTCTAACGTAGTTACCAGCCCAGCCCTGACCTCCGTTCTACCTCTAACATCCCTCACTTAACATTCCACCATGACCGAGGCCTGAACGAGAGGGGAGGCGGACCGGGACGCATGGAAGGTAAGTATAACTCTCGTAAATATCCCCACTACGCTTAGTGGGATAAATTTATTTCAAGTTATACCTTACCTTCCATGCTATAAATATGCAATCAGATTGCAACCGAGGAACAGAGGAAAGGGAGTTCAAGCCGAATCTCAATTTTCAAAAGGCTGGTCATAAAACTCGCACTAGCTTAATCCTACTTAAAGGATTAGAATCCGTATTCTCTCAAAGATGAAAAACCTCTGAATAGGAGTTTACTAAAAAGAAGTAAACCACTCCTAGTTACAGTCAAACCGAACATATCACTACCTGTTGACAGTAACTGAGGCAAACGTCCCATAAATCGGAGTAAGAAACTCGGAAAACCAACTATTAAAAGAGCGTCCAGACACAATATAAATGTCATAATAAAGTCTAAAATAACAAAATAAAAATCACCGAGTTCATCCACGAGACGGAACCGGCTGATAAAATGCAATTAGGAACGAAACATGTATTAGCTAAAACAAATTAAAGAATTCCCGGGGAAAAAATTCGTCAGCGCGCAACTTCGAAAGAGCAAAACTTAGCTGGGTAACACAAACCTCGTAAAGTAAGTCAAGTAAAAAACAAGGGAATAAAAGTGGCATGCGTTTACCTAAACGGCTGCATGAAATATCCTGTGCAAGGTTCCATATGCCTCGAACCTGAGTGCATACCCTGGCTGTTCCAGGAATAGTGCCAACTATTTTAAGAGATTACTTTTTGGACGATCCATCGGAGGAAAGTGTCGTCGCGACACAGTACAATGAGATCTCCGTAACAAAAAAAAGTATGTAAATGCAATGCCAAATATCGGCTGCGCACTTATAAAAGACGCTAGACAAGGCACCCTTTCTCTGGTAAGTCCAGTGACCATGATTCAGTGATCGTCGAACCAACTGCAAAGCCTTGGTGGATGGCTGCAACGGCTATCCTAGGGCCTGTGACTGAGAGCCAAACAAAGTGTTCTGGGACTGTGGTGCAGTTTGCTGGAGCCCAGGAACTAGACAAAAGTTGTCCCTAACCAGAGGCTCGTACGAGAAGCCTGCAAAAGTTTAAAGCAGCTGAGGGAACCACAGATGGCCAGACCAAAAGGGCGCTACCTGGTCATACATTAACTTGCTTAGTACCCTCGGCACCAACGCGAAAGGCAGAAACATAACTCACATAGTGAGTTTTTTTGAAGATGAATGTGTTGACTCCAAAACCCGCGGGTCAGGAGGAAGGACGCAGAGAATCTGAGAATCAAGGAATCACGCCTGGGCTCAGGTGGGAAGCAAGGAAGTGAGAAGTAAGGGAAGGACGGAAACTGTCCTCTCCATAAGTGTTTCCTGTTTCTTTCTCAATCCCTACTCTGGGATCTGCTCCGTTGTGGAGAGGACCGAGAGGGGAGAAGTGAGCGAAAGGCTGAACGTCGGCAAAATGCACAGGGAGAAGAGTTGTTGAGGGAGAAGAATCTTTTAGGCCGTTAGCTCTAAAAAGTTATGTCAAACCTAGGTTTAACGTACATCGTATACTCTATGGGATCATAACTCCGTAAAACTCTTACAACAGCGGTGCAGTTGAGCCCCGGTGATCGAGAAGCAATGTGGCAGGTGTGACTGCACTTGACACCTCGTGCTCTTAAAGTCTGGCGCCAGAAAAAAAGGGGGCATTAGCCGATCCACGCGAAAGGTATTGAGGAAAAACTGTCTCCATGCTACGTTAATCAGGTGTCCACCGTAGACGTAAGAACTTGCTGGTGTGTCTAGGTTGGCTACGAGTAAAGCTCATTTAAACTTGACTCATTTAAACCAATGAGTAAAACCTATCTAGTCATAGAGACCTGCGTTGTTGAAAAAGTACAGATGACACAACTTTGTGGGTCTGACTGGTACTATTAACAAATTAAAAGGCAAATTAAATTAACATAAGTCGTATGCTAACCGTGTAAGGCTTTGGGCCGCAAGACAGTTTATGGGCCATAAGACCGTGGAGCCGTAAGCTGTTGGCTACCGCCCTGGAGAAAACTAGCACTGTATGCAGAACGTAGAGCAGATCCTATCAACCGTGGTGGCTGCAACCTGACGTTTAATTAACCCGTTAACATACGTCGTAAACTATATGGGTTGTTAACGTAAAAAAGTTACAATCGTTCCTGAGTTGTAAAAGTTTCTCGTTAATTTACCCCGCATGCTACACGGGCCATAAACGTAGACATAGATCAAAAACTTTAATAGGTTATTGTCAAGGAAGTTGACGTCCTGCGTATACTATACACAGCGCCAACTTGGAACAGGCTGTAGCAGAAGCTGAACTGCATAGCCATTGGAGCTGCTTAATGAAGGTGGTAACATAGTGTAAACTATACGTGCCGTTGCATATAAAGCTACCCTGATCGTGGGACTGTCTATCACACAGCCACCTATGTCAAAAAACTAACTTACGTGGAGTTAATTTTTGAAAGAGGGCTTAACGTACTATGTCAACTGCTCGAGCCAATAAGCCAATCACTGGGGTTGAAAAATTCAAAACGGAGCTAAGAAGCTAGTGGCTTCGTATGGTGGCTACCGCCGTACTTAGTACGTGTCCCTGTAAAGTAATGTAGAGCTGCATGGATCTACGAAACATCAACGTGCTACGTATGTACTACGAGCCATCCACCCAGTCTGCCTATGTTCACCACAAAGCAACGAAGCTAGTGGCTACACAAAGGGGACTACTGCCGTACTCGATACGTTTCCCTAACGTAATAGCTATCAGTTAAAATGAATAACGGCCGTAGAACTCTGTAGCTACTGGCTACTGGTTGCTTTACCACGCAGCTGTGCTGTTGGTGTGTACCATTAATACCGTTTGTATCAATTTACCACGGAGATGTGTAGCCAGTGGCTACGTGTGGGAGACTACCGCCGTCTTCAGTACACATCCCGGTATGATAAACGGTCGCGGAACTCTGTAGCACATGGCTACTGGTCGCTTTACCACACAGCTGTGCTGCTGGTGGGTACACTTCCGTGTTTACCGTACTTTGTATGTTATCCCGGCCCGTTCACCAGAGCCGTGTATAAATTAGCTACGATAACCATATGGACCCGTACGGAACTAAACAACAGAGCCATATGGGCCAATAGAATTTAGCTATGGAACCGTACAGACCTGTATGGGTCGGTTAGTGGACCCATAAAGCAGTGGCCTGGACTCGTGACCTCATGTCTTGGAGCCGTAGGGACCGGTACAGGCCCTTCAATGGGCCAGTAAAGCCGTGGTACTCCCGGGATTACCATACGTTAACCAGTATCAATCTCCTTATAATTTAGTGCAACGTCACGCTCAACACGAAAGTATATTCAGGGTAATTCAAACGGTCGTGGAACTACGTAACAAGAAGAAAATAGCTCTCGTGATGCTATTCCTCCTGTGAAGATTGTTTTCTTATCACCTGACCACCGAGCTTCGTAGCTAGTGGGGTCAACTTTTGATCGTACGTTGTACGCTATCCCGTTCCAAAAATATGGAGCTGTTCAGACCCGTTCACGGGAGCCGTAAAGCTTGGAATGGGGGCCGTATGTACCCGCACAGGGCCGTACAATGGACCCGTGGGGCCGTATCACGGACCCGTACGGAGCCATGAAACCAGGCCATGGAGCAGTAAGGACCCATACGGAGCTGATCGCCAAAGCCATAGGGCCGTATACCGGACCCATTTAAAGGACCCGTAGGTATATCGTACGTTGTACGTTCAAAAGCTATGAAGTCGTACGGACCAGTTCACTCTAACCGTATGGACCCGTAGAGCCTATTAAACTCGTAGCATAATCTGTACAAGTAACACGTGAGATGGATGTCTCTGGAGTGTAACTTAACAAAGCGCTTACCTGCGACACATTGCTGGATATCTTTGGTGCATAAAGCACTGACACTCGGGGGACCTGCCTTCCATGTCCATGATATTTGTGCAAATTTTTGCAGAGCTATGACGTTCAATGCGGAAATTTTTCAAAGGAAGTTTACATGACCCTGGAACTGTGTAGCTAATGGCTATGGTAACAAGAAGAAATAGCTCTCGTGATGCTATACTTCTTGTGAAGATCGTTTCCCTATCACCTGACCACGTAGCTTCGTAGCTAGCAGGTCTATTCTGGGTTTATCGTACGTTGTACTTTAACCCTTTCAAAACTATGGAGCCATATAAACCCATTCAGTGGAGCCGTATGGACCCGTAAAGCCTAGGCACTGAGCCGTATGGACCCGTACAAAGTTAACAAATTAGACTACTGCCTCAGACTTCCACGGCTCAGTACGTCAAGCCGTGGGTCGTAGCATAAGTAGAAAACTCTGAGCGACCATAATGATTTATGTTTATATCGCCTCTTGACGTCTGAAAAGTAAACATATATAAAAGGCATGTATGTATATAAACATATATGTTTATATATATATATATATATATATATATATATATATGTATATTTATATTTATATATATATATATATATATATATATATATATATATATATATATATATATATATATATATATATATATATATATATATATATATATATATATATATATATATATATATATATATATATATATATATTATATATACACACCAAACTCCCATGTGGGGGTGTACCTACGACCCTACATCAAACATAATGACATAATGAGGCAAGCCACAACAATTTTGTACACCATAAAATAAACAGAAAATATTATATTTGACAAATTTTTAAATCCCGAGAAAAAGCATGAGACGTAAAAACTTTAAAAAGGCAGGGTGACATGAAAAACACGAAACACTGTAAACTTGGTGTCTGAGGAGATAAAAAGAAACAGTTAATTCTCCTGAAAGGAGGATGCCAGGGAGACCTAAACATGGTCTCTCCAGCCCCCCATAAATCGAGCTCATAATGAAGTCACGAAATGCAATGTAACGTAAAAGAATATATAGGCTCTCTTCTACTAATTGTAGCTCCTTGGAGTTGAAAGAAGCCGACTCCCTGCTTACCCTGTGGATACTACTACCTCTTGCTCATGCGCCAACATCAAACAGAGAGGTTGGCCTAATGCATAAGCGAGCCTGTACTGAAGATATCCTAACATGTTAATACAATGCACTGAATAATGCTAGGCTATCCTTGTGGTAGGGCGGGGCCTAGGGTGAAAAACACTCAAACCCAAGGGAAAGGGGTACTCTAAACAGACACACTAGGTGCTCTAGGGACTAAAATGCCCGCCTCGAGAGTGGGACTCTTTTGAACAAGCCACCTGCTTTGTACCGATGGAAGTAAAAACACTCTAACTTAAGTGTAAGCTTAATGGGAAAATACTGCGAGTCAGATCAAAGAATTCCTGTGTCTACTTTGTCTTAACTCAGAAAACTCATAAAAGTTAAAGAGCAAAGGTAAAACTGCATAAAAACCTGTGCGGTGGAGCTGCAGAAGAGAAAATTGTTAGAAAAAGGGTAAAAATTTAAGCAAAAATTTTCAGACCAGTTCCAGCGATGTTGTAATAACAATGCGCTGAAAAGAAGTGAGGGATGTTAGAGGTATTAAGGAGGTCAGAGCTGGGCTGGTAACTATGTATTTAAGGTCGGTTAGAAGTGCGTTAGAATCAGGTCATGGACCAGATTGCATATTTATAGCATAGAAGGTAAGGTATAATTTGGAAGTAAATTGATTTAATTATGTGACGTTTCAAGTTGTAGATCCCCACAGAGCTGCCTATGTAGACGTGTACAAAGTTATTACAGACCTAAAATGTTGTCAGCAAAAAGTTCGAAAATTTCATCCTCTGATACCTCAGATACAGAAGATTCCTTTTGAGAACTTGAAAGAGACATTATAGACCCCCATAGTATACCTGAAGATGCAATCATTATAAACCCCCATATTGTACCTGAAGATGCAATCATTATAGACCCCCATATTGTACCTGAAGATGCAATCATTATAGACCCCCATAGTACACCTGAAGATGCAATCCAACCATAAATATTCAAGATATTACCAGGGGAAGTTAGCCACTCTGAGCCGGCTGAATGCGAAGTTCCAGACCTAGGCGATATGTACATGTATTACAACAAACCAAACCCATCATGAACGCCTTCATAACACTGCAGATTTAAGGTAACTTATGACATCTAGTACATGCACTGATTTATACAATTCTGTCCTTTTTGTCTAAGCTATACCATCATGCAATCTACTTTCTAGAAATCATCACAAGATAGTTAAAAGTTTAGGCCTACAACTGGACTTGAGCAAGTAGCTGCCGATAAATACAAACAATACACGCATGTGCATAGGCCAGGCCTACGTACGGTTAGCCGGAAATAAACGATATCACTGTCCAACTTGACACGTCACAAAATTTTAATAATAGAAATTAGAATAGGAAGGTAACTTGTTTATGTGAGTGGCAAAAAAGGTTTTCTTTAAGATTGTAAATGACAGACATTTTTCAAATTACATATGGATTAGAAAGTTGTTCCAAATTAAAAAAATACATCAGTTGATACCAAAATTGCTACATGTCATCAGTCCTTTAGGAAACTGTGTAAACACTGCCTACATATACTCACCTTAAAGCTGAAAGCATATAAAATGCAATTCATAATACCAAGTTGAAATAATCACAAAGAACTGCTATCATTACAAGCCTGAAGCCATTATGATCCTCATGATATCAACATCTCAATCAGAAATTTAAAAAAAAAAGTGAAAGAAAACAACAAACCTACAAATAAAAATACCCAAATCATCATCAGCATGATCTTATCCTTAGCGTCATGAATATTCAGTATTGATATCAATTTTTCTGTAACAGCCTCATACTCTGACAGAAGTTTAACAAATCTTTAGCTAACAGTAACGTTGAAAGCATTTGAGTGAATGCTGGAAATTAAAAAAAAAAAAAAAACGGCTTACCTGGCTTTGGTCAGATACCCATTCAAAATTACCCTGGTCACTTGTGTCATGGAGGCCAATCCATGTATTAGTTCCAAAGCTGCTCACTCTCACTATTAGAAATCAAATCAAAACATCTTCAAAATCAATAACTACTAATCACACATGCATGGAAGTATCAAAGTAAATCACTAGCGTTGTCCCATTAAGAGCTTTAAATCACTAAGCTGGTGAAAGCTTTATTATAATTACCAACAGCATCAGAATTTTATCACAGGATCCTCTCCCTCTGTTCAGAAAGTAATTTCTACATTGTGATATTACTCCTTTTATTTTCTTAATTGCAAAGACAATTTGTCATCAAAGAATTAGCTTTATATTATAATCTAGTTTCATTTTCTGATAATGAAGATGACAGTTACAAATTTATCTTCATTGGATAATTGTATCATCATCCTTCGGCTGCAGAGTAGGCAACCACAAGATTTCTCCATGCACAGCAATCTTTGGCAAGTGTGGCAATCTGTTCTGCTTGGATGTCTTCATCTACCCTGACATACATTGAATGTATTTAATATAAGAGGTGCATGGACATCCCGGTCTTCTTTTGCCATGAGTTGGAATGTAAAAAAGTATATCTTCTGGCAGGCTCCTTCTCTAGGAGATGAAGGATGTGTCCTGTGTCCCAAGAATCTCAGTTGGCAATTCATTACACAGTGGATAAGAGACTCAGTGTTGGTCATGTCATTTATGCTGGCATTTGAGACACAATCTCTCCATTTGATATTTAGCATAATCCTAAAGCAGGAGGCAGCAAAAGTATGGATTTTGCAATCCAAGCCTGGGACAACACCCAGGATTCCCAGCCATAGAGGAGGATAGTCACACAGGTAGTGTAGAATAATTTCACTTTTGCAGAGATGGATAGTTGGGGACTTCTACACAGATCTTTCAGTTTCCAGAAAGAGCACCACGCTAATGCCTTGTGGTCTTTTTAGGATAAATGTATAGTTGTTTTAAATATAAGATAAAGATCTGATTTAGAGGGGGACTGTATGTTTTAGGTACATGCTAATGACAATCATCCATGTACACAGCAAAATGATCAGAACAGATCTCTGCTGTAGTGATACGTTGGATATGCTCTTCATCGGGGTCAAAATTTTCCGGGACAAAGACGAACTGTCTCATCGCTTTCAGCTGGGATACTGACCGTAAAAAACATAGTTTCTATTATGTGTAATGCTACATATTGAACATTTTGTGTCTTGAAATGTCTGAATTAGAATGTACAACTTTGTAGAAACACTGAACTTTGGAGGGCCTCCTTTCTCATACCATCCTGTGGGTGAGTATTATGGCCTTGGTCTTAATGATGGTGAAAGTGATTATAATGTAGAATGCTAATTTTGATAATGACAAAAATACATAGACATATTAATATAAACATATGAATGATGATGAAAATTGTGATTATAACATAATTAGACAATTAATTCATGTTGGCTATGACTATGATAACATGAACATGAATCTTCATTATGAAAATGCTTTCTAGCTGATGATGTGAATCAGAATGACAAAATTACACCATTAGGCTTAACAAATTTGTTTGTTTGCCCTTTGTTGTGAAAAAATTGTAAAGGAGGGAGCAGGTGAATTTATTCTATTTTTTGGACACTTGGCAATCAAGACTGGCTCACTCAGGGTTTTGTATCAAGAACACTTATAAAACATAATTAAAACACTTCATCTCATTATCACTTTGTTGGTTCCTTTCAGTTTGCTCAGTTTTTATATCTCACTTTTTGTGAGATTTGGGATTTTCTGTCCCTAGCTTGACACACTTGTTAGAAATAGGCAGGACAACTTGGTATTCTATTACAAGCTCTTGTGGGCAGTAAGCTTCATTTCCTCCACAATGTTGGCAACTGTCAACAGGCAAAAGTGGTTGCCACACCATTCTGGAGGAATTTGCAGGGAATTTTGCGCAGTGTAGGGATTTTTGAAAAATAAATTTTTTATTTTTTATTTTTCAGCAAGTTAGGGATAGTGAAGCAGGGCAAACTAACAATTTTTTCAGGCCCCATGGTGACAAAGTTAATCTTAATGGTGGTGAGTATTAATGATTAATGCATTAAATATATGATAATGACCATAGTTAATAAACAACAATAAAACTAGGTTCAACCAGAAGTAAGTTAACACTTGTATAGCAGAGACAATAAAACCAAAGTCAAACACATTATACACTCAAAAATGATGCTTTAATGTCGCTGAAGACTCCAAGTAGCTAGATTTACTTGGACATTAGAACTATTTTTTATTTACAATGATTACAGAGTTTACCCTTACAGGTTCACAAATTCAATTGCAGAACAAAAATCAGATTTCTTTTAGAAAGACAAATGGTTTTATTTACTCTTAGATTCTAAGATAATATAATTTTTAAGTGAGCAAAGTGCACTGATAACGACATGCATGCATTGCACAACTCACAGTTTTGCAACTTAAACAGTCTGGATGGAGGTCTTGGTATCTTTAACTTAACCTTGAAACAAATACATCAATTTTCAAAACAATAATGATACATAAAATATTCATTAGGAAGGAACACACATTGCCTCATAAACTTTCCAGCACATATATGAATGAAGTGAACATTTCTTATAGGAAAAAATAAAAGAAGTTTCACAAAGTTAGAATTCAAGATGTCCAGAGATATTTTGTGTGATAACCTAACCCTTTTGTGTGATAACCTAACCCTTTTGTGTGATAACCTAACCCTTTTGTGTGATAACCTAACCCCTTTGTGTGATAACCTAACCCTTTTGTGTGATAACCTAACCCTTTGTGTGATAACCTAACCCTTTTGTGTGATAACCTAACCCTTTTGTGATAACCTAACCCTTTGTGTGATAACCTAACCCTTTGTGTGATAACCTAACCCTTTTGTGTGATAACCTAACCCTTTTGTGTGATAACCTAACCCTTTGTGTGATAACCTAACCCTTTTGTGTGATAACCTAACCCTTTGTGTGATAACCTAACCCTTTGTGTGATAACCTAACCCTTTTGTGTGATAACCTAACCCTTTTGTGTGATAACCTAACCCTTTTGTGTGATAACCTAACCCTTTGTGTTAACCTGTTTGTGATAACCTAACCCTTTTGTGTGATAACCTAACCCTTTTGTGTGATAACCTAACCCCTTTGTGTGATAACCTAACCCTTTTGTGTGATAACCTAACCCTTTTGTGTGATAACCTAACCCTTTTGTGTGATAACCTAACCCCTTTGTGTGATAACCTAACCCTTTTGTGTGATAACCTAACCCCTTTGTGTGATAACCTAACCCTTTTGTGTGATAACCTAACCCTTTTGTGTGATAACCTAACCCTTTTGTGTGATAACCTAACCCCTTTGTGTGATAACCTAACCCTTTTGTGTGATAACCTAACCCTTTTGTGTGATAACCTAACCCCTTGTGTGATAACCTAACCCTTTGTGTGATAACCTAACCCTTTTGTGTGATAACCTAACCCCTTTGTGTGATAACCTAACCCTTTTGTGTGATAACCTAACCCTTTTGTGTGATAACCTAACCCCTTTGTGTGATAACCTAACCCTTTTGTGTGATAACCTAACCCTTTTGTGTGATAACCTAACCCCTTTGTGTGATAACCTAACCCTTTTGTGTGATAACCTAACCCCTTTGTGTGATAACCTAACCCCTTTGTGTGATAACCTAACCCTTTTGTGTGATAACCTAACCCCTTTGTGTGATAACCTAACCCTTTTGTGTGATAACCTAACCCCTTTGTGTGATAACCTAACCCTTTTGTGTGATAACCTGACACTTTTTTTTCAAAATGTAAAGTACTTGTCAAGAACATTCAGCAAAATGTCACACACTTTTGAATATGGAAAATGTTTTCACAAAGACAATACATCAATCCCATTTGACTACTAATTCACTGTTTACCTTTATTATTTACTTTTAGACATCTAAATATAACTATCCTGGCACGCTACTACTCCTTAATTAGTTTGAAAAATCTGGATTAGTTACTTCACTAATTAGAATAAAGTAAGTCTCCTGTAACTGTTTGCATTAATTTCAAGCAGTAAAGTGAATAGATCTTAATCATGGCAACAATTTTTATCATTTTACAGAAAATATACTAAGCACAAACTGTGCAATTCAAATTATCGTGCAAGATTTCATAGCTTCTTCTTGTATGTTCTTTTTGTTAATTTCACACCTAATAAAAGTGTAGAAACTTATAGACACAGATGATACACAACTCGAAATCAACAACGGTCTGCATTTTATGACTAATTTGTCAGTACATTATTAAGTAAAACAGTAGAATGTTTTTATTAGTATGAAACTGTACACAAAAAAGATAGCATAACTGTAATGTTTAAGAGCAGCTCATCTTTAGAACAAAACAAATCCTAGATAGGTACTTAGTTACACTAATTTACCAAGCATAAAAACTGTGTGATCTGCTTAGATCTTTGACACTAAGCAGCTATTTCTGTCATTAATGTAAAAAACCCTTCAAAAATCAGTTTCTCCTCTCTCAGCTATTAATCAGATTATAGCTGTTAATTGTTAGCAGCTATCCTTATGATCTTATCAACTTACTTGACACAAAAGACTGTTCATCAGCATCATCAACCTTGATGAGATGGCTGCCTTTGTTCACACAATCACTTTCAGCATTGGCAAAGTTGGTATTGGACGTGCTAAGATAATAGCAGGAGTCACCATTGAGCATCCACCCATCAGGGCATTTACCAACACCTAAAACATCAATCAAGAATATGCTCAACCAAATACTACAGTATAAACAATGATGAGTATGCTGAGTATGCATAGAAAGTACACAGTTAGAATACCTTTCATTTCTTCCCACAAACATAAAATGATTGTAGCTGTAATTCCTGCTAGTGTTTGTGTAGCAAACATGCAACCACCTTATGCAGGAGCACCTTCAGCATAGGGCCCACTTTAGGGAGGGTCCAGGGGGTATCTTTAAGCACTAAAAATAGATTAAAATTGATCCTGATTTTTAAGTGGGCATTAGTTCCTTAAATATCCTCATATTATACAGAGCTGTAATGCTTAAAACCGTTCGGGCAGTTAAGCTGGAAAAATGGTAATTTGTGGAAAGGAATAGTTTGTTCATAACAAAAAAAAGTATAATAATACAAATAATAATGTTTTTAAGAGGGCTAATTGACTATTTCCCTTTAAGATCAATGGATTTCTTGCAAAGTGGTGGCGATTTTCGCATGTTTTTCCAAGCTTCACGAAGTATACAAGCAGTAATGAGGATTTATTTAGTGTACCTTTCAATAAACAGCCTAAAAATACAATTACTCCTTTGCTTTCAATCTTTTCTTCTTTAAGTATGCTTCTTTATGTAGTAATGACTTAATTTTTTGTTTCCCTAAATCTCATTGAAATAGGATGAAATGCTAATTTACATATCAGAATACAACTGTAAACTTATCAACATTTAAATTTTTGCCCAGAGCTACTTAATCAAAGAATTGAGCTATCTTTAGATAACCTTCTGAACCTCTGAACCTCATATATCAGAAAAAGTCAGTGGAAGAAAATGGTAATTTAGAAATCATCTACAAAAACATTTTTTTTTAAACAACTGAAAGCAGTAGATAAACTAAAGCATTTAATTCTGATGAGTAACATCTACTCAGCACTTCAATTCTTATATTGCACATTGTAGAAAGAAGAAAAAGTACCAGAAACCGCACATACCTGTTGTTGGTGACAATGGAATCACAGGTTGACCTTCAAAGAAAACAAAAGTGTGCAAAAGAGAATGAATTTGATATTTGAATAATCCAGTTAAATAAACAATGTGTAATTCAGCCTCCTTATCACCATTTGTAAAGATAAGGTGTGGAGAAAACATTTCATGGAATGGTTGATATATTCAAAAGTTACTTTCTTTATTAAAGAAGTACAATGGCACATTTGTTTGTTTGTTTGATGAGGTCTTAACGGCACCACGACAACGAAGGTCAAATTGTGCCTGAGAGGTCAGATCATTTTAGAGGTAGTAAGGAAAGAGACCAGGGGAAGAATGAGAGAAATTCAAGAACAAAAGCCAGAAAGCTGTGATCGAGAGAGGAGGTGCATGGGTAAAACAAAAACAAAGTAGAGAGGGGGTGGAAGAGGAGAATTAAATATGGTTGTAGAGGGATGCATGCTGAAGGAAGGAGACTATTTTATCTGGAGGATTTTTTTGGAAGAACTCAGCAATTGAGTTGTGGGGAGCGAGGGAAGCTCTGGGAAGGTTGTACAGGGGGCAAGCAAGGAGAACGTGTTGGATTGTGAGGATGCAGTGGCAATTGTTACAGAGGGGTTGGGGGAGCCAATAAGGAGGTGGGAGTGAGTGAGGTGGGTGTGACCAATTCTAAGACGGGTAATATGAACGTTGTCGATACGAGAAAGGTTGTTGATGGTGGATGTGATCGGGATTGTGGGCTGGATAACATGACGTTTGTTATCAATTTGGAAGTTCCATAAGGTTTGCCAGCGGTCACGAACAAGAGAAGCGATAAGCGGTTTGATGTCAGAGAGGGTTTTGGGAAAAGGGGAAGGGAGGAGGTTAAGGGCAAGCTTAGCGGCTGTATCAGCCCTGTCATTGCCAGGGATGCCAACATGGCTGGGTATCCAGAAGAAAAGAACACTTTTCCTGCAAAGGGTGGGAGAAAAGAGTTTCCGGAGGAGGAGGTGGCAGGTGAGGTTATCCCATTTAAGATTGAGTAATGAAGTAAGAACAGCCTTTGAGTCAGAGAAAATGGCAAAGTGACTAAGAGGAGAGTACTCAATAAAGTTGAGGGCGAGGAGAATGGCCTTAGCCTCGTCTGAAAAGATGGATGAGTGGTCAGGAAGTCTGCTACTGAGGGTGATGTCTTGGATGATGGCAGCAGCAGCTGTCTTGTTGCCTTCCTTGGAGCCATCAGTATAGATGGAGGTGTAATTTGAGAGTTGGTCTTTGATTTGGTTGTGAAGATTGATGAAGAGATTAGGGTGAGTTTGAGTTTTGTTATAAGTGGAGAGGTCTAGGTGGACAGAAGGAAGGGGGGTGGCCCAAGGCGGAAAAGTGGGCCAGGAATAGGTGCCGAGAGTGGCGGGGTTGATGCCAAGTTGAAAGAGGTCTGATTTAATGCGTAAGCTGAAGGGAGGCGATAGGGTTTTAGTCCTATCAAAGAGGGAGGAGAAATTGGGGTACCTAATGAGGTTGTAAACAGGGTTCTGGGTGTTGGTGAGGACTCTAAAAGCATAGGAGAGGCTAAGCTTTTTACATCTAAGTAGAAAGGGGGGTTCGTTGGCTTCAACATGAAGGCTAGTGATTGGGGAGGTCCTGTAGGCTCCTAGACAAAGCCTGAGGGCTTCATTTTGGATGGTATTAATGTGGTTGAGGTATGAGTTGTGAGCGACACAGTAAACAATATTGCCATAGTCAAGCTTGGCACGAATGGTGAGCCTGAAAATTTTGAGGAGAGCATAGCGGTTCGCTCCCAAGTAGTGTTGAGAGCAGTCGGAGGAGGTTGAGGGAGCTATTGCATTTTAGTTTCAGGTTGGTGATGTGTGGCTTGTAGGTGAGCTTGGGGTCTAGAGTTAGACCAAGGAACTTTGTGTTTTCAACTTTAGGGATGCGATTCCCATTGAGCACAAAGTTCGGGATGGGGTGGAGGTTGTTGAAATGACAAAAGTGCATGCAGACTGTCTTGTCTTTGGAAAATTTAAAACCGTTATTGTTGCTCCAGACTTGCAGCTGATTGAGGCTGGTTTGGAGCCTATTTTCAACAATAGGAAAGCTAGGGAGGAGTAGAAGATGGTGAAGTCATCCACGAGGGTACGTTTGATGCTGGGGCCAAGGTCATTCCCGATGTCATTAATGCTCAGGTTGAAGAGAGTGGGGAGAGGATGCTGCCTTGGGGGACCCTCTTCTTGGGGGTACGGCTTGGAGAGGGTGTGGCCAATACTGAACTTGGAACTGCCTGGGTGAGAGGAAGTTTTGAATAAAGATGGGGAGGTGGCCTCTGAGGCCAATGGTGTGAAGTTTCCGGTAATGCCGTATTTCCAAGTAGTGTCGAAAGCTTTCTCGAGGTCAAAAATATGGCAATGAGGTGTTCCTTTTTGCAAAGGATTCCCGGATAGCAGTGTCGAGCGTAATTAACTGGTCTAGGTATTGCGACGTTTTTGGGAAGCCGCTTTGGTGAGGAGAGAGGATTCTGTTGGTCTCGAGGAACCAGTTAAGTCTCTGATTAATGATCTTTTCCATAATTTTACAGAGACAGCAAGTAAGGGCGATGGGTCGGTAGCTGGTGGGGTCAGTGCTATCCTTCCCCGGTTTAAGGACGGGGATGACAATAGCTGTCCTCCAGATAGGGGGAAAGGAGTGTGAGGACCAAATGTGGTTGAAGATGGTGAGTAGGGTAGTGGTGGCCTTGATGGGGAGGTGTTTCAGAAACTGATAGGGGATGTTATCTGGGCCCTTGGAGGTGCAGCCAGCATCGTTGATGGCTTGGTTTAATTCAGAAAGGGTGAGAGGGGTGTTGTAGCTTTCGGAGTTGTCAGAGGGAAAAGTGATTCTCCGGGCTTCATCGCAAGCTTTTTTGATTTTGAAAGCATTGGAGTAGTTGGTCGAGGACGAGATGTTGCTGAAAGAGGCGGCGAGGTGGTCAACGATGTCCTTTTTTGCGGTGAGAAGGTCTCCATTCCAAGAGAGATGGGAGATGGAAGATTTGCCTACTCTGCCGTGGAAGCTGTTAACCATTCTCCAAATCTTCTTAGTGGGGGTGTTGGTGGTGAGAGAAGAGATAAAGTTGTTCCAAGTGTTGGTTTTACTGTCCTTGATAGTGTGTCTGGCCTTGGCACGGCTGATGCGAAAGAGGTTAAGGTTATGGGTGATTGGGTTAGTTTTAAAGTTCCTGAGGGCTCTTTTCCTGTTCTTGATGGCGGTTTTGCAGTCATCCGAGAACCAGGGGTTGGGGGGATGATTTGGGGGTTTGGAGGTTTTGGGAATTGAGCAGGTGGCGATGTTGATAAGGATATTACTGAAGTTAGACATGGGATCCTCATCCTCGAGAAGATGGGGGGAGAGGTGTGAGTTACAGAGGGTTTCAAAAAGGGACCAGTCAGCCTTGTCGAGGTTCCAATTGGGGGTGTGCTCAGTGGGGATTTGAAGATTGGAGTGTATAAGAAGAGGGTAATGATCACTACCACAGAGGTCAGCAGTGACTCTCCAACTAAAATCAGGGAGGAGGTTAGGGGAACAGATAGACAGGTCAATACAGGTGAGAGAGCCTGTGGCAGGATGAAGGTAGGTCGGGGAGTTAGTGTTCAGTAAGGACAGGCTGTGCTGACGGAGAGCGTTTTGGATGAACTTGCCTCTAGGGGTGGTGGTATTAGAGCCCCACAGAGGGTTGTGAGCGTTGAAGTCACCCAGAAGGATGAAGGGGGTGGGAAGCTGAGAGATGAGGTTGTTAAGGCTGGTTGGTTGAATGTTGGTGTTGGGAGGGAGATAGATATTGCAGAGAGTGAAAGTTTTGTGGAGGAGATAGAAATACAGATGGCCTGAAGGTCGGTGTGCACCTAACAGGGCTGTGTGGGATATCGTGTCTAACGAGAATGGAGACGCCACCACAGGCCCTGTCAGCATCCACTTGATGTTTGTGATAGCAAGCAAAGTTGTTAAGGGAGTAATGGTCGGTGGTTTTCAAGAAAGTTTCTTGTAGGCAGAAGACGACCGGGTTGAAGGTAGAGGCCAGAAGGTCGATTTCTTCAGAATTGGCCTTTAGGCTCCTAATGTTCCATTGTATGATGTTGTG
Source organism: Chiridota heheva (assembly GCA_020152595.1). NCBI lineage: Eukaryota > Metazoa > Echinodermata > Holothuroidea > Apodida > Chiridotidae > Chiridota > Chiridota heheva. The sequence continues at coordinate 3,747 of JAIGNY010001357.1, read as the reverse complement.
GGTGTTATTGTAATTGTTTGTGGTGTATGCCATAAAGGAGGCGGGGGGTTATCTGGAGGAAGATCTGCTGGGTCTGAGTTGGCTTGTTTTTTCTTTGGAACTATTTCTTTAGGAGCGATTGTTTTTGAAAATTGGACGAGAAGTATGATCGGTGTGTTCGGTAATCGAACAATCCATACTCTCTTCAGTGTGGGTTTGGGAGGTGGGTTGTTTGTTGATTGGTTGTTTGTTGATTGGTTGTTTGTTGATTGGTTGTTTGTTGATTGGTTGTTTTTTGGTTGGTTGTTTGTTGGTTGATTTGTTGGTTTGTTGATTGTTTTCTTGGCTGGTTTTAGCTTGATGTATGAAGGTATTAGTGGTGTTGATGTAGGGGCGGTAGGGGCTTTAGAGCAGGAAGGAGGTTGAGGAGAGAAGTGGTGGTGGAGGTGGTGTGGGTATTGGGTGTGATTGGGTTGTTGGAAATGGTGATGGGCTTAGGACTAGGTAAGAAGAGCCAGGTGAGGTCGGTTTGGGCATGGGAGTTAGTTTTTGTTGTGTTAGTTGTGTTTGGGGGCGGAATTAGAGTTAGAGGAGACTACGTTTGAGTAGGAAGGCTTGGAGTTAAGAGAAGCGAGGAATTGTTTCCTGGCCTCAGGGTAGGTTATGTTGGGGTTAAGGGTTTTAAGTTTTGTTATTTGTTTTTCCTGAAGCCAGGTGGGACAGTCTTTCGAGAAGGAGGGATAGTTTGCTGGGTGTTTACCATCACAATTTGTGCAGAGTGGGGTTGGTGCAGGAGGTGTTGTCATGGTCCGGGGCTCCGAGTTACCACAGCGCTTGGCTGTGGCAGGAGTTTTCCCGTGGCCATACCTCTGACAATTATAGCAACGTAAAGGGTTAGGAATGTAAGGGGCGACCTGGATTCTCAGGTAGCCGGCAATGATGTGGGAGGGGAGAGTTGGTGTTGCGAAGGTAAGAAATATGGTGTTGGTGGGAGTTTCGGCTCCGTCTCTCTTTAGAACGAGACAACGGGCTTCAGTTACATGTTGGTTAGCTAGTTCTTTTTGGAGGTCGTCATCGGTCATGTACGCAAGATCGCGGGTGCGTATGACGCCTTTGCTGGCACATTTGTTACAACTTATATTTAGCAGCTACTGGATTCTATGGAAAGTTGAAATGCAAACTAACGATTGTTTTTTGTCACATGAGGAAATAAATATCTTCAGGAGGAATGGTCCACCATTCATTCATGGGTTTTGCACAAAGTCCTCCCAAGATTACAATGTATATTTATATTTAGGCTCAGCCGAGGACTAATCTTATTCGCTTCACTGAACTGTACTTATGTGGCTTGAGCCCCAGATGAATGACCTATTGTGTACAGTGTAACAGTAGCTGGGTGTTAACAAGTGAACTGTGAATAGACTATGAAAATGCTGTAAGTTAAAACAGTGTAGATTACTCCTGTGTTGTGTATGGTGTAGCAATAGCTGGTTGCTAGTCAATGAATTGTGAAGAGTCTCTCAGGTTAAACGGTGTGGATTACCCCAGTCGGGTTGGAGGGGTCTAAAGGCCAGAAATTCTTAATGATTTACCCAAAGAATCTGATGAGTTGGCATATTACCCCTTTGATCAAGTATTGGAATGTGCCATTAGGATCCTCAGAGGTCTGTATGAAATGATTTCTTAAAAAGTTGCATTTTCATACAAAAAAAAAGCTATTAGATTTACGTCAAGGGAGATATTGAAACGAAAAACCAACCTGCCCTGGTCTTGCACACATATGACTTTAATCCAAAGCAGTTAGCAGTATTCCACCCTCCACTCTGATCATCTGTTGATAAAATTGGGAAAGGCCTATAAATTAGAAATGATGATAAACTGGGCAAAAGTTGTACGTTACCAATAACAGTGACACCACGTTAGGATTACACAATCTACATTTATAGTTCCATTATAACAAAATTTGCCAGTTTAAAAAGTAGCCAAATTAATCAAAATCAAATGAAATTAAACTTCATAACTTTTCATTTCATAAGAATAAATTTGATTACCATTTGTATAATTGCCATGACTGTTATTCATACAGAGGCTATAAAATCATAATTTTTCCATTGCTATCTATTGTACCTCAGTATAAAGATGTAGAAGATGATATAAGGTTATTTCTATAATTTTCTTTCTGCTACTTACTCAAATAGACCATTGCACAGTCAGGATTTCCAGACCTATCATTTGGTTCATCAGGCAACCACTGAGTATATCCCACAGAAGTCCTATCAACCCATTCAAAAGTCCCATCTGTTCTTGTGTCTGTTTGGAAAAAAATATTCCAAAAAAAAAAAGGCTGTCATGCATATTCATTTCATTTCAAAGAAAGCAATGAAACGAACAAAATGGTGAAGAAAGCTTTCAAAATCTTATCCCATTAAGAAAATATATAAGTGGAAAGTTTGATTTAAATTTTGTAGAAATGTCTGATATCAGAATACTTGTGACATTATTTCCTCACAATCTTCAAGAGACTAATTTATTTTGTTGAGTTATGAGATTTTGTGGCTTACAACCACTGTATAGGTCAACAGCACAATTAAACAGAGTACTAATGTTACAGTGAATTACTATCAGAAGAAAGTTTGAAGAAAACAGATCAATTATCCAATACAACTGTTACGAAATTGAGTGTGACATCACTCTTTTACAGAGGATCTCTACACCAGCTATTTTCCATGTTCTTATTACAGCTTTAAAAGTTAACATATACTGAAAGTGAAACAAATTATAACAACAGTCTCTCTACAGTTCTGTTTTGTTTTTTTGCTATTTTTCCTCTATTATACAAAATATACAGTTCTAACCATTGAACTAATAAGATGCAGCAAACAAAAAACATAATCTTTATTATTTTTGTGAGAATAAGTGGCCTAGTAAACTATATTATAAGAAGAAAAAAAATATCATTTTTTCATCTGGGAAAGGAGATGCTAAATAGCATTGTTTCCCTTTAAATGTGAAAAAGAGGAGAACCTGAAATGCCAATCCAGACATCTGTGATACCGATCAAGATAAGGTCATCAAAGTTGCCAATAATGAAATCATTCTCTTCTCCATTAAGAATAGTGGTTAGATAGCCGCCTTGAGCTTCACACACATGCTTAGCATCGTACCATGTGATGGGCGTGTGCGTGTTGATTTGGTAGCAATTACCCTTGAAGATCCGCCATCCTGCAGCACATGTTCCTTAAAGACAGCAAATATTATATTTGCAATCAATTTTGTGCAACCTTTCTCATTTTCACATAAGGGGACAAAACAACAACAATCTTTTTATATTATCTTTGCCTTCAGTGTAATTTTCTTTAAAATTTAAACTGATGAAACAATAGTGATCAACTTGCAGAATGAAAACGTCGGCTCATTCTAGCCAAAGATGGCCATCGTAAGCAGCTTCTCATAATCATTTACTTTATTCATCTTACAAAATACCTAATCATGAACAAAATTCCTTTCAATAGGATCCACAAGTAGTTGCTATTATTGTTCTTTTTAAGAAATAAAACTGAGTACAATCAAGTTAAACAATGAATGCACAAAAACAAAAACAAAAGTGTGACAAATTTTCAGCAAAATTAAATAACTATATAAATTAAATTTGTTGTACCTTCATTTCTTTCACACATGTATGCCCTGGTCAGAGAACATGGGACTGTCATCCATTCACCATTGCTTGCTGTGTCTAAGATTTCTACACAATCACCATCATCTGCCCAA